>VWPU01010530.1:0-47452 GCA_013398955.1 Callaeas wilsoni
GCGGGCCGGGGGCGGGCCCGGCGCTGAGTCACCGCCGCGGCCGCCCCGCCGCCTCCTTTGTTGTCAGGCGTGGAAAAATCCGGGGTGCCGGCGATGGCTGGGGGGAAATCCCGAGGGAAGCGGGGGAAAAACGGAGCCTGTGCGGCGGCCTGGGCCGGGCTCCACGGGCTCAGCGCCGCCCCGCCCCGGGAGGGACAACGCGCGTGGGGCAGCGGCGTGTGGTTCTCAAACTGCTGCCGGGGCCGTGGGTCCGCTGAGTGGCCCCGCTCACCTGCGGCAGACGCCTCTCTCTCCATGGAAGAGAATCTGCCAGCTGTGTCTGCCTTTAACTTTCCCGAGTGGTTCCTTCCCGTGTCCCGGAGCCCTGTCCCTGTGGATGTTCTCAGCGTTCATTCTGTAGGAATTAAGGTCCCCATCCAAGTTGAAGGCCACCAGGTCAGGGCCAGCCAGCCAACACGTGTTCAGTGCGCCCAAAATCTGTCTCCGAGTGAGCGTTACAGGATGGGGACAGGAGAAAGAGTCTGGGGCACGGCATGGTGTGCACAGACTTGGGAATGAACCCAAACAAAGACATTTGGGGATGAAATGTGTGTTTACACACTGGGGTACACACTGGGATTAAATAGATTTCTTTTGTATATTTATCACTGGGATTATTTTGCGTTTCTTCGTAACAGATGACTTGAATCACAGCACAGCGACTGGAGTCATCTCAGGAATGGAAAACTTCAGCCTGATCTGGGGAGCTGAGTAATTTGAGGAGCTGAGCATTCAGCATCTCTTGGTCTTGTTTTCCGCTCAAAACGCCCAACCCCAAAAGTCCCAGCAGGAAGAGTGTTGGGTGCTCAGTAGATGGTGCTATTTCCACCGAATCTATCCTAAATAACCCACTGCCCCAGGATGGGAAGGGCAGCGAGTGAGTTGGGAGAAACACGTTTTCTGTGAGGCAGGGCTGAAATCCGGAGTGCTGGTATGTACTAAAAGACTGTTCAGGTCTTTGTGTGCAGCTGCTCTTCCACTAGGAATAAACGGCAGCTGGGGTGAAACCTAGGAAATAGATGAAATCCGAGGCACCAGTGGCCATTGTTACATCTGGTTCAATTCAAGCCTGCTGCCAAGCACCAGCACACACAGTCAGAACTGTCCTGTGAACAGATGAAATGTTAAAAAATACTAAATGCTCCTCCAAAATTCCCTTGTGACATGCCAAGTTGGACAGCCATTTGTGTTGTCCATGTTCATAGTGTCAGCCCTGGCAATAGGCAGCCTCATTCCCCAGCACTCTTTCCTTTACAGGAGTGTTGTCAGATATAGTTGTTCTGTATATGGTGCTCACGGGCACTGTATGAAGAAAAACCTCATAAAAATTGATTTTTTTAAAAAATAATTGTGGTAAAATTATGTGCCTGGATGAATGAGGCATTATAAATATTGATTAGTTCCCTGGTCTGTGAGCAGCCCTCCATCTGAAGCATGGGAGAGGGAAATGGTTTACGGCCAGAAAATTGCAAACAGCAACGAAATAAAATTAACTGCAAGGCCAGCAGAATGCTGAACTTCCCTATCTTTTGCATTCTTGACCTTACAGACCTCTCCATATTGTTTCTGTATGCAAGCATTAACCATTTGTATTCTAAAGGCACTTTGTTGTAGCCCTGATCAAGTTTTTGTCTCTGTTGCCTTAAACACTGTGCAGGCAGTTGTTCCTGCACGTTACATCAGTGTTTCCCAACCCTTCCTTGGCTCAGACAGCTATTTTTTTGTGATATTATGGTCTTCCCAGCAGATCCTGCACCTCCACACCTTTAAATGAAACGTAACACTTTTCTGAAGCAAAATTACAAAAAAACTCTGGGTCTCTTGCCATGGCTTGTCACAGGAGAATGGGCATTTTTCATGGTGTTTTGTTCCAGAGTTACATTCAGTTCAAGTGTGTGGTTATGCAGCATCATTCACAGGTGCAGATTTAGCAAAGTCCACACACACACATGAATCTCTCGTGCTTTGTGAAATTACTGTAATGCTGTGCAACCCCTAAGGTGCCATGGCTATATCCAGACTGAAAAATATTGCTGGACATAAGCGAGAAAGGGGAAGATTTTTGAGGTGCAGAAAGTTGAAAAGACTCACCAAGGACACACCTGAAGACCAGCAATGGCTGAGATCAACCTGTTAACCTGTTGTCTTAATTCGTCACTCAGCGCCTCATAAAAGACAGTGGTCAAATGATAGCTCTGAGTCAAACATCTCAGGAGCAATTTAAGGGATAACTTGAGTCATCACACTGCCTGGTTTTGGTGTAACAGCTGCCTGGTACCTCAGACCCCTGGCAGGGGAATGAGTGAGTCGAGCTCAACTGCAGCCCCTGAGAGAGGAACACATGAGTGGTCAGCATTGTCTCCCATCTGTCAGCCACTCAGATTCCTGGAATTCCTATTCCTTCTTTAAGGCACAATGTATGTGCCTCTTGCCTTTTGACCACATGAAAATTACAGTCCGTGGTTCACGTGATGAAGAAATTTGGCCACAACTGCATTTTACTCATGACAAGCCTTCTCCTCCCTGCACTGTGGGTACTGAAACTCTAGAAAGCGCTTGAAAAAGCCTCAGGGATCTTTCTAGAGGAAAAGCAATATATAAATGTAAAACATTACGATTTTATTTTAAATGAAAAGCAGTGTCTTGGAATAAAAAAAATTAATAAACTGGCTGCACTTTAGACAGAATGATTCACTGGAAATACTTAACATGAAAAAATTCCCTTCTTATTAATATTATAGCCAAAAGTGCATAGACATTCTATCATATGATCATCACGGGACATTTGTAATATGTACTTTGGCATTTTGATATCTCATGAATCAAGTGTTATGTATTTTAATTGCCTGTTGCTGTTTGTATTTTTTTTTAGTCAAACTGCAGAATTAAAAGCAAAATCATCCTTTAATTTAAATCCCTCTTTGTGAGGCAGGGAATTGCATTTTACGCCGTGCCTGCACCATACCTGACCTTTGAGTGTTACCACAATATAACCTTAAATAATAGTAATAACAATTTTACTGTAGCAGAAACAAAGTGGAGTATTTTACAGTGGCAGACACAAGTGGAGTCATCTGCTGTGGGATTCCCCTTGCTTAGTTTTAGCTGTCTGCAAGCAGACGTCTCGTCTAAGCAGGTCATGACGTGGGGAAGAGGTAGGTACCCTCAGAGAGAGATTTGTGCCTCCTACCCTAAATGTCTGTATTAGAACTGGATTAATTGCTTTGGAAGTGCTTCTGCTGGTTGTACAAGGCAGCACCAGACCAGCTTCAGCTAGGTGCCTTCCTCAGAATTTCTTTAGCTTCTTTAGGGTAATTCCTTCACCCAGAGTGGCAAAATGCCTCCCCATTGCCTGCTCCCCTTTGCAAACAGGAGTTGAGTGCTGCCTGTACTCCGGGATTTTTATTCCATATAATGTGGGGAAGCACTGACTCAAATCACAGGAGACTGTGGTTTTCTTTATTCCCCTGTAGCCACTTTAAATGTAATTTTTTTTTCCTAGATTTTTAGTTTAATAGAAGTAAATCAATGGAAATGCAGGTTGCTATGAATGTTTTTCCATACCATAATTCTGCAGAAACATCAGTTAAGTATTTGAGAAAACATCTGCTATGCACATATATGTATGAATATATATGTAGGAGCTAAACAATATGACTTTGGAGCTTGCAGGGTTTTCTTTACACAAAGCCAGGGGCATAAAAGGGATTTCCTCCAAGTTTTCCTGTGTATTAATAATGAAGATCAGGATGCCACCTTTGCTTCCTCCTCTTCTGAGCATACAGTGAAAGGAAATGGTTCTGGATCGAATCACAAAGAGCAGTGGAAAAAAACAGACTACACTCCACGCTGGCACTCAGAAGTTTAATTATCCAGCATGCTGCATCTTTATGGAAGAAGTAGACAGATAAATCCCATATGTTAATAGTTGGCCCCCTGTGGCTGACCTTTGGCTCAAATATTCCATATTGTGATTAATGTCACACAGTTGGATCCAAAATGTGCTCATTCCCCAGGCTGCAGAAAAAAAGGGGGATTTAGTTTACCTTCCAACAGCAGAGTTTCATTTGGTCATTCTTTTGGAGACTGATTTTATCGCTGCCTGTAGTCTGGCCTCTGAAAAGTTGTGCTGCACTCGCTCTGCTAGGACTTAAGACCCAGCTTCTCATTGCCTCCACTGCTGACTCACTGGGCAGCCTGAAATAAGTCCTTTTACCTCAGGTTCTGGTCTAGTAGAACAGAGAAAATAACTGTGACTTCCTTGCTGACATGGTTTGAACTTGCAGATAGAAGACAATAAGCGAGGTTCATCTTCAGACAAAGTTAGGTATTGACCTCTAGAACCTCAAGGTCTCACAAGAGTAGGTGGGAAAATTATAAATATGCTTGAATTGTGTTTTCTGGCCACCTTCTCCCCTAATCTTGCAGGTTTTATGTGCCATTGTTTGCCTTCTCATGTCATTATCGTGATCTTACGTCATTCTAGTAACACAGACTGTACCCCTAGCACTGGCACAGGCAAGCAGGCACCAAGATCTCTGAGCCGACGTGTCAGTTTGATCCTGAAGGACACAGGAACTTTGGAAAGGATACACATCCTATGTATAGTACAGATACACAGTGCCTAACATTCCATGGCACTTTTCTGGGGAGATCAGATCCTCAAACATACATTTACAGGTGGGCTCAGGGTTGTAATGCAGAACATTTTAACAGACACAAAAACACATCACTAGCATCCTCTGTAGGGTGAAAGCCTTCAGGTGCTGCAAGTAATGAGACCAGAATTCCTCCCCATTTGACTTCTCTAGAGTAAAGTCTGACACCAAAAGCCTCGCTCAGCTAATTAAGCTATGGCTAAAATTGCCACAGTCCTCAGGTTAGTTTAGACTGAGCCTGTATTTCTGCCTGCATCTTAGATGAGATGAAGCAACAAAGCCTGATGAAGGCTTGGAAATTGCTCCTGCTCCTGTGGAGATCACGAGGAATTTTACTTTGACTGGGCCTAAAAAGACATGCCCAGCTGTCTTCCCAGGGATGACACATGAAAAATCTGTCTGTGAAAATACAGCTGTAATAGCTGGAGACCCAGAAAGCCGTGAGACAAAGCCTCTGAGGAGGTCTGTGCCTGCCTCCAGCCAGGACACATCTGGACTGTTGTGCAGGCTGGGCAAATTTTTCCATTCCCAAACTGGTTTATTTACCCAGGATGACGGGCTGTTAGCAGACTGTAGTTGGGGTGGCCCTACAGCAATTGGAGCAGACAATCTTGTATCATTTCCCACTACAAGAAATAATCAATTGCTCTTTCCTTCATGAAAGGAAAGATGGGCAGATATTCTCTGTGTTCTAAACCATAAAGTACATGCAAATTGCAAGGGACAAGTAGCTTTATTTCTTTTGTTTGTGCAGTAATTGCACTCTGGAGACCTTCAATGGGCCATTTACACACTTGCAGAGGATCATGCACATGGATCAAGACTCTACAGCATCTTCCATCGCAGGAACTCAAAGTGCTGGTTAAACCTAACAACTTGTCCTGGTTTTGGCTGGGATAGAGTTAATTTTCCTTCTAGTAGCTGATGCTGTAAGATATCAATAACCATGGTGTTTGCAGCATGCCCATCACCAGAAATTATAAGCATGTCTAATTTAGAAATGGAAAACTAGATTTTCAACTGCCAACCCTAGCTGAAGTTAATAAGAGAATTAGAGATCATCATACCTAAAAATAAAGTGAAAAAAAGAAAAAAAATCCCACCTGCTGGCCTTTGATATGTAAAGCAGAAAGTTGAATCTCTAGGTGTTGAGTTCCCTATATTTCTATGTGTGATTTCCTATGCAGAAATCCATGAACATAAACATGGGTTATGCTGTGCCAAGATGAGAATCTTGAGCAAGCTCAGCATCTCAGACCTTCTGTGCACGCTCTGCAGAACCGGTGCATATAGTTTTGAATGTGTGCAAATCCCCTTGCATGGGCAGATTAGCCCAGTTTATCATACCACAACAACTGCTGAGCACCTAGAAATCCTTAATATAGCCAAGCTTCTCTGGTTTTCTGTAATTTCTTAGAAAAACAGAAAAAGCCACAGGATGGCAGATGATTTAGAGAAGTGGTGGGGATGACAGAGACTTCCAAGTCAACACACTGGGCTAGTAGCAGTTCTGGGAACAGGAGTCAGAGTTTTGGGTTCTCACTGTCCCAGCAACAGGCAGGTTGCACACCGGAGTGTGTCCACCCTAGAAGTGTGTCTGTGATCAGCACATGGCATCTCTGACTGGCTCAGGCCCATCTTAGGCTGTCACACTGTGAAATTCTTCCTGGACTATCTCTGGTCCTGCATGCAGTTGGGATTTCTGGGGTCATTCTTCCTGGGGAAGTTGTGCTAAAATAAGTTCAAAGTCTCTCTGATTCTTTCTCAGTGAGTCAGTCATCATGGGAGTGCTTGTCTTGGTCCTCTAGACACATGGGGAGAACTGTGGGAAGAAGCTGGAGAGACAAAGTGAATGGGATAGAATCCCAGGGGAAAGCAGAGCCATAGCCCACACTTCCAGCCACGGCTGAGAAGATGGGTTGTGTATGAGCATATTGCATAAATCAAGAACGAAAATATGGGGAATGCTGTATCAGAGCCTTCAGCAGTGGGTAGTGAAGGCACAGTGTGAGCACAATAGGTCCATTTCAGCTTAATCAGTTTAGAATTTCAGCTGAGTCTCTTGTCACCAATTCTGCTACAACAGTAATGGAGTAATGACAGCAAAGCAAGCAATTAACTGAAATAGGTTTCAAACTATTTTCCTGGTTTTCCACTTGAAATAAATCATTATTCTGTCCCTAACTCTTCATTTTTGTTGTCTGCCCCCTGTGGTTTAGTAACCAGCTGGTATTCCTTATGAAGAAATCAGCAGGTTGATTGACGCTGTGGCTACCCTAAAGTCCTCTGAGGCTTTCTTATTGACTGACCATAACTTAGATAAGGTTGCCAGTAAATTATAGCTCTGCTTAAAAGCATCTGCCTCAGGGCTGTTCTCCCTTCATTATAAATCCTGATCTAATGCTGCACGTCTCCTCAATTATTGGAGAGTACAATTCAAGAAGTGGCTTCCTCAGTGAACGTGAAATGAGATAAACTATTCCTACATGAGGTAAACATGACTACTCAACAGTGAAGCCAAGCATTTTCAGGCCAGTCTCCTTCAGATTTTCGTGTGGTTTCCAAAGGAAAAACGTATCACCACTCCTACTAACGTTGACTGTCATTTCACCACAATCAGTTCTAAAAATCAGTTTGAAAGTTCTGCCTGTCAGTAGAACTGCTTGTAAGTGTTTCTATCTGCAAGAACCACATGTATGACAATTCAGGTGGCAGCCTTAGGAAAAGTATTGGGTAAGTCACTTTGGAGTCCCCAGCCTGCCACAGAAACTCTTGAGAGATGCCTCATGGCTGTGCCAAAATACAGGAAAGACATTTAATTTATGAGATCGATGAATGTGAGAGAGCAAATGGAAAAGGGACAAGCTTATCTTAACATTTTTTTGTGTTAGGCAGATAAATTATGTTCTGGATTGCTGGATGAGTTTCAACACATCAGTGCTGATGGAGATGAGTTCGTCCATCTCATAACTCTGTGAACAAAAGTATCTCATTTGTGGAGGCGTCCTATTGTACTGAATAAAGGGTGAGTAAAGGAGCCCGTTAATGCTCCTGTTGGATCAGTATCTGCTCCAAGTTCCAGTAACTGAGACAACTGCTGTCACTTTCTGTGGTCTTCCACACACACCACAGCACCCAAGCCCAGCTTTGCAGGTCCTGCCTGAGCTCTGGCCTGTCTTGAACCTCGCCTTTTGTGAGAATCCTTTCTCTGGAAAAAGCCTTACATTGCATGTTGACTTTATGAAAACATAAAAACTGTGTTTGAGCACTATTAGATGGGTGACTTTTATTTACAGCTTTGTCTTTTCACCTGAATAAATGGGGAGAAATAGAAGGATTTATTTTATTCAGGGGAAAATATGCATCTAGGAATGAAATTAATGGACTCTGTAAACCCACACCAAGGTTACATGGCAGGTTGACTCAATGTAACATTAATGATTTATTCTAATTATGCATTAAAGTCCCAGATTATGTTTATTCCACAGCATTTCTTTCTGTCTAAGAGACGTTTATTGTTCACCCAGCTCCAAATACAGAGTGAATTCTGTCATCTCTGGTGGGAAATCAACAATCTGTGTCGTTGCTGCTGTCGTCTATGTGGGCTGTTTGCTAGATCATTAATCTGCACCGAGCTGGATTGGGATGTCAGATGACAGAAAGAGGAGCACTCATCCAAGGGCATGGTGGGACTACGGACAGATCATCCTTCCTCAGCCTGCGCTGCCAGCCCGAGGAAACACTCCCTGTCCTGGGACAGGCCTCACAGGATCCTCTTGGGAACCTTTCTTGTGCTTCCTCCAGATTAATCATACTATAAAGACATAAAAAGTCTGTAAGAGTAGTTGCAGTGTTCAGGCTAAAAATCTGTCACAGTCCAGTTACAAAAGTAAATTTCCAAGGAGTACTACAAGAAAATATACATGATACTCCACTCACAATCTCTAGACACCCACAGCCTCCTGAACTGACTGCAGATTCCTACTAATTTCTACAAAGAGATTAAGATTTCTAAATATAACCCTCCATCGATCTTTTTTTGTCTTGGACCTGTCCAGCCTGCCCTTGAATTCACATGAACTCTGGCAGTATCTTTTGGCAAGAAATTGCAAAGCTCAACAATCTTCTCATTCTGCACTGGTTAGTAAGGTTTTTTGTAAATGTTAATCACTATCACTTAGTACAATTCTTCTTGTAGGAAACATTATCCTGTGATCAATGGAGGCCAAATTCTATAGGCTTCCATGGTGTTAGATCTCAGCAGTATTTAACCCAAGCCCCCTCAAAATCAGCAAGAGATTCTTAATTTTAGTTAGGTCCACAATTCCTGGCTGACTGGAAAAAATAGTCCAAATTACAATTTAGTCAAAGTGAGGTTTCACCTCTCCCTAAATACCCAGTATCCTTTATTGCAGTTCTGGCTTTGTGATCCTGCTTTAGTTTCTAGCAGGATTCATCAAAACAATAATTTCACTTCAAAAAAAGCTACAGAGTCTTTTTTAAGGAAAGATAAAAGGCTGAATGGTGAGTGGGACTGTGCCACTACAAACAATTACTGAAACAAATAGGTCCAATAAAAAGCTCTGCTCTCATTTACATGGCTACAGGACTCATCTTGCTAAATTGTGGTCCCTTTTATCAAAGGATTTAAATCTGAATTATCTCCTTCTAATTCCCTCAATTTTATGCCATTTGTATTCTGGTTTGGATCAGCTGTTTCTTCTGTGCTATTAACTAAGGCAGAGGCACCCTGCAAATACAGCATACTTCCGTGCACTCCCTTATTTATGTACTTACACATAACTTCAATATTTCCCCAAACAAGATGTGCCACTGTGACCCATAGAGTCAATACATATTGCATTTGCATTCTTTTATAATGCAAGGCAGTTGTAGAATTACGTACAAATAGACCTCTGGGGGCCTGACCTCCCAGCTGTTTTAAATAAATCCCCTTAGCACAAAGGAGGAAGAAAAGGAAACAAAGAGCTTCCTGCTGGCTTTTCCTGGAAGCATAGAAGTGAAATAATTCACTTCAGTGTCCTGTGGAAATAAAGGGATGTTAGAAAACATCAGAAATCAATCTTTAGAGAAATACAGCCATAAAAGTGAGAGAGTGAACAACTTGGCCGTAGAGAGGAGTGGAGTTTTACCAGTGTATTCACTCACCATCATGGCCCTGCAGAAAGCATTTAGTCTTTACTCAGACTGAATGTCCTTGAGCTGTGGAAATCGTAAGGGGAAAGTGCACCACTTGGATGGACGTAGTTACAGGGAGGGTTTTGGCAGGAGTTTATATAAACTCCTCTGAGAGGAGTTATACTAAGTTGCAAATTTGTCTTTATTGGTACAGATACAGTATTCAAGCTGACTCTGATCTAATAAAAGGAACTGTTCAGACATAATTTCTAGATTTCTTGAAAAATATTTAAACAAAAACTTGAAAGCAATTCTGTTTCAGTTTCAAATCAAACATTTTTTCAGGGTATGTTCATGTATTAACCAACATCCACATGCCTTCCTAAAACTTTTAACAAATATTTCCATTTAGTCTAAAAACCAGTTTCTGAAGAAAAAATCTTCTTTTGGAAATACCAATTCTCATAAAAAAAGTGATATTAGACTTTTAATGATCCTGGGCAGACCCTGTAATGTGGGTGATTCTGTTTGTTCTTCCTTATGGGAGCTTCCTATGCGTTAAAGGCTGGATAAATGGCATTTCCATTGCCTGTAACACCAAGTCCTCCCCTGTGTGTCTCTCATTGTCTGTATTCCCTGGACTTAATGGCAGTGGAGGGATATTTCATTCATCTCCTATGATGAGTGGTGTTTTTCCATATGTTCATTCCCAGAAAGAGACAGAATGGAAAATCAATGTTTTTTTCTAATTTATGTACGTGTTAACAGAGTGAATTTTGGAGAGGGAAGCTCAGTAGTGCTTATTCACGAGCCCTTGGTTTTGTCCACTGATGTCATTGTCCTGATCTCACAGCATCTAGAGTGGAGACACACATTTTGTTAGCAATTAAGTGAATGGAAAAAGGCTGGCAAAAGTGTTCCCTGTGGCACATTTCATTTCAGAGACCACCGAGATCAAGGGATCAGAGGGAGCAAGCTGAAGCTTAGCATGTGTCACCAGTCCTCCTAGGACCTGCCACAGCTTGCATACAAACATGATTTTGCCAGTCCAAGCACTGAAGCTGAAGCCTTGTTTGCATATGACAGCATATGCCAGATTTTTGTTTGCAAAATCCAGAGTGGGAATGACAGGGATATAATCAAAAGTCCCTGACTGGGAAGTGTTAGATGAATGGTTCTGGTTCTGGTTTCAATCCATCTCCTTTGTTAATCTTATTATTCAGGAACTACTTAGAGCCATCTCATGCTCATTTAAACTAAATACATAACCCAATTAAAACAATCCTGAGCTATTTAGATATATAGAATTAGACTAAATTTCAGTGCTTCTGACATTTTGGATCATTCAGGGCTCTAGAGCATGAATATCTATATCATCAGTTTATCTTCTCCCATCTCAACCATCATTAATAAATTGTAAATATGGGCTAGGAGATTGTCATATTTCATATATGACACAACAGTTCCAGCCAATTTCCTTAGTAAACCAGTACCTGAATTACTGGATACTGTAATCCCCTGGTACAGCTCTGTCTGACTACAGGATACAGGACTTGGGTCTGCAAATCCACTTGGGTGTCTGGGATCACGGGAATGTGCTGAGGTGATGGCAAGAAAGGACAGGGGAAAAAGGTGGAGCTGGAAGCATTCAGTCCATCAGCACAACAACGTTCCTAGCAGAGCTGGAGTCTTACCAAAGGCCTGATGGCTTTTTTCTCCTGTAGGAAATAATCTGCTGACTAGAGAGTTCACAGTGGAAGGAAACAAGGAGAAGGGGGTAGTTAGATGAAACAATGAGGTGCTTTTCTCATCAGCTGTACTTAAACCCAGCTGCAAGTTGATCTGTTTTGTTAGGAACAGCCAAGCAAGGTATTTCCAGGGGATTCTCAAAAGTCTGTGATTAAAAACAAGGAATGTGCAAGAAATTAGAGTGAGAATTTAAGTAAAACAAGGGCAAGAAACTCATGGCAAAGGGAGTTCAGCAGATAATTCCATGCCCATGTTCCCTGGGTTTTGAGGCATTTATGTTTACAAACTGTTCATAAACAGATTGCAAAAATTAAAACAAACAAATGAGGAATTGTTTATTAATTGAATAATTGATTTACAATATGTTATGAGTTAGAGATAATTCTTGGTCTCCAAATTGCATCAGCCAGGGTCGTGTGACTCATCATATGCACAGTGTCTCTTTGTCACACGAGTCAGATGGCTCTGCAGGACAAACCCAGCACAATTCATCTCAGCTTTGGTGTATCAAAGAGAGTGGGGACTTGACGGAGCTGGACAAGGTGCAGAGGAAGACAGCTGAAGTCAAGGAGATGGAGCAGCTGCCTCACAAACAGAAGCAGAAAGGGCTGAAACTCCACTGCAGTTTGGAGACGAGGCAGCTGAGCAGGAATATGACTGAGGTCTGCCTGTTCACTAAGGCGATGGGTTGAAGGACAAGGTTATCCATGCATCCCTCAATACTAAAACAAATACAGCAACACAAGAGCTGCCTCTTGGGGGGATCCATGAGCTGAAGCACTGCTGCCAAGGGTGCTCTGCCTGGGGACATGACAGCACCAGGGAAGCAACCAGGCCTCCCAGGCCATTCTATGATTCAGTGGTTCTATGACACCATCAGAGATTGCCCCACCTTGGTTTTGGTTTGAACAGTTCACGTCAGATCCCACATCCCTGCTCATGGGCTTGAACTAGTATGAGGATTCTTTCCCAGTCACAGAGGAGCTGGGCTTCCCAACATCAGACATGCCATGAATTAAAAGTGGAGGAATTAATAGAATTTTGCTACTTTTATTAGTAGAATGAAAGGACCTCAAAAAGGCAGTAAATCCGATTTAATTTCTGTAGGCTGAGCTATAGGACATTCTTGTGCCCATCTCTTTGGTCAGTAGCAGATGTCAAGGGCAAGGAGTTCATTAAATATCACACAGCCCTCCACAGTGTCTTTTACCTCCTCAGCTTGCTTTTCTGCTTTCCTGACACAGCTTTAAATTGCTCGAAGGTACTTCTCTTTCACTCCTCTGTGCCCTCTAACACTCGGAATATGCATTGGAACCTGACAGACACAGATCCCTGCTACGCATCAGGACCTTAGCTTTTTTCTTCCTGTTTAAAATATTTTCTTCTTTTGTACCTTGAAATTACTGTGGGTGTGATTTTCTGTCCTCAGTTACAGGGGAAGATAATTTGTGCCTCTCACAGGGCTTAGCAAAACTGGAGGCACTGGTTCCTTTGTGCCCAGTTCTGGAAAACAAAATGCACCTGCAATTATGTGTCCATGGATGCAATTTATAAGGATAATGCTTAGACAAGACTGGGAATTTTCCAGTGAGATGGATTTTTGCTAGAAAACACAACTGATACACCTGAGCTGAGGGGTTTCTGTGGGAATTTTCACACCGGTTTCAACAACAATGGCATTCCTGTGAAAATCCACACAACACGATAATCAGCTTGTTCTACCTCAGAATAGCAAGAATTCAGAATTCAGAGCATTTTCTTAAGATGAGGGAGCCAAGGTCAAATCCTGCTGTGCCTAATTGACTCTGAGGTCTCACATCTCCTGTGCATGCCCAGCCTGTGAGGCTTCCAATGACTCCTTCTCAATGTCTTCATTTGAAGTTGTTTCACTCAGCTTTAGGAAGTCTGTCTGACTGCCCCAGCACTCATAGGACTCAGTAAGACTGAGGTTCACAGCTGAGCTTTCATTTAGACAGGGCAGAATCAGGCCTCCCTTTAGACCGAAAATGGTATAAAACTTTTCAAGTTCCAAACACATTATGCATCACCCTATGCATCCCATCTTATTGAGGCAAAGCAAAAAAAAGCTTTGCTGGTGTTTTTTCTTTTTCAAATGTCTGTCAATAACTATAAATAACTTTGAAATTCAGGCAGGGTTAGTCCAGATGGATTGAGGTGCTCCACGAGTATGCTGTGGGCCATATCTGCTTCTTTTTTTCCAGTAAGAGGATACACACATGCATTATTTTTCTCCATGTGAGAAAACAGTGCACATATTTTACAACCTATTTCCCTCTTACAGACTGTAATCGTGTGAGAAGAAACCAGCTGGTCTGACCCCCAACAAATAGCCTGGGCCAGCTGTAGTAGAAGGAAACCTGGTAGAGAAGCCATATGAAGAGCTGTCTGCGGCTCTGTGCTGGGCTCCCACTTCCCTTTCCATGCTGCAGCACAGCTGAGCTTGGAGATGAGGCCAAGGCAGGCAGTGAGAGACCTGTCTCTCACAGAACTGCTGATGCAGGTCCTTCATCATGAATGGCACCTCTTAGATTTCACAGTTCTAGTCCTCATCCAGGACCAGGTACCAGAGCACTTTCCCCCACTGATGCTGCAAACTAATACTGACTTACTTGTAAATATGGCAGTGAAAAGCTTTAGTGAAAAGCATGAGGAGCTTGGAAGGACCTTTTTTTGGTGTGTGTGGTAGGAGCCTCTTGCTTCTATAGAACTGATCTGAACAGGAAGAATCTTAGCTTGGCTGAGTCCTCTGAGCTTCATTGCTTGGTGACAGATGACATTTCTCAGCCTTGTCAGAAAAGAACACCGCTAAATTGAAGCTCTGTCTCATTCTGCTTCATTAGAACATAATGAGGCAAAATTACAGGGTTTGCTGGCACTGCTCAGGAATTCAGCACCATGACTGTCCTCAAAGCCAGCCAAGTAAGAGCACTACCAGCGGTACCTCCTGCGGTACCTGGCCCGGGCTCTGGGGCAGGGCAGAAGATCCACTCAAGCTTTTTCTGGAATACTAAAGAAACCCTAAATAGCCCCAAAGGGACCAGGGGCAAACAGAGCAGATGTGGCAGCTGAAGGACACTGGAGCAGAGCTGCTCCAGCACTGCCGTTCCTGAGGGCTGTGAGGGGCCTTAATGGGCCCCATGTGCTGCAGGAATGCAAAGCTCTGCGTGGGCTGGGAGATTTATGCTCTTGACATTGGGGGGATTTCCTGGCTAAGAGCTGATTGCTTTGGACTGTGTCTCTGCTCCGAATTACTGTGACTTTATTGAACAGCAAACCTGAGGAAGCAGCAAAGCCAGAGACGGACGCTCGTCCTGTGTAAGATGCTACTGGTTTAACCTCACATTTCTGAGGATGAATTTCTGGAGCAAGAATTGTCTTTGTTTAATGAAGTTTGCATTTAATTGTCATTTAAGTGTTGTTAAAAGATGAGACTGGTCTCATTATGGTTGTTTTCTATATTATGTCTTCCACAAGTCCTGTCAGTGAAGGTATGTAGGAACAGAATAAAACTATAGTGGTTTCCCAGTCCTCAACAAGGTATGAGATGTGCTGAGCCACAGATGGTGTCTTTATGTTTTAGCAGCCTTCAGTCATTTCAGTGATTTTTATGAATTTTTTGTTAATGAACTCTTGTAAACTGCTGGCAGCCCAAACATCCCATGACTCAACAAAACATTACGGTGAGCTCTGCACGTCCTTTTGGTTTGTACCTGCTCTTTGGCAATACTGCACCTCCTGCACAGTTCTGAGGTGTTGTGTGGGCTCTAGTGTAGTTTAATTGACAGAATGATATACTTGAGACAAACATCAGAGGTTCATCTGTTCCATTTTTTGTTCATCTTGGACTGCTGACCACCACAGCTGAAGATGAGCTCCCCATGGGGAAAGAAGCAATGTGTTTGAAGGATCTGCTTGAGGTGGGAGCACCTGAAGACACAGACATACACACAGTCATAAGCTCAAGGGCTCAAGAACTTTGCTTCTATCTGTGTAACCCAGTGAGACACTCGACAAAGGTCTGGATGCTCAAACAGTGAGAGGAAACATGAAAGCAGGTAGAGTAACATACTCCAAAAGGACAGGAAAACTGTGAGAAGAAAATGAGTGACTCTGAAAAGATCTGGCAAAGACACATGCACAGAGGTACAATAATAGGTGAAGATGTCAGTGGGATGGAGGGAGGAAAAAGAAGCAGAAGGCTCAGTGATTTGGTTTGTGCCTGTGATTTAGGTCTGTGCTTAGCTTGCAGTAGTTTCTTTTGAATGTGTACACAGAATAAAGAGAATCACAGATCATAAGAATGACAAAACCTGAGGAAAACAAGGCCCCTTCTGAAGGGACCTCCCCCTCTGGCCACCACATGGTTAACAGAACCTTTATTCCCCAGCCCCTTATTAACACAGAATTGTCAGGCTCCAGTGTGAACCTTGAACACCTTTAGTTCATTCCTGTGGCTCCCTGAACATTCAAACAAGACTGAAATTTAGTCAGCTAACTTATGTAGGAAAGCCTTCTCCTCTTTCCCATGCTGCTCACATTGCAGTGTATTGCTGGCATTGTTTAAAGTGTCACTGGCAAATAATATTGCTTTGTGCATTATAAATAGAAATCGGGCAGCAAATGGAATTAAATGTGGACTGAAAGGCACGAATTCCTGAGCAGAATAGTCTGTGTGTCTGACAGGAAATAGACAAACTTTGTTAAGTTTGCCCAGGACCAGCCTAATTTGATCTTGGAGTTTTTATTTTTTTTAAATGTGGTTTTACATGTCTACAAAGTGTAACAGCTACTGGAAACTGAAAACAAAGCCAACAAAATAAGATCTCTCCAGGGCATTCCAAATTATTTAAACCTGAGCTTTTCCAGCATTCCTGTGCAACAGATAACAGTAAACAGTAGGTTAAAAATATACAGCGTTAGGGTTATACAGGCAAAAAATAACAGCAGACATTTGTGAAGGACAGGTTAGCAACAAATCCCTGACCTGGATGATGGGATCGAGTGTACCCTGATAAAATTTGCCAACGACACCAAACTGAGTGGCAAATTGGACACTATCGAAGGGAGAATCACCCTGCAGGAAGACCTGGATAGGCTGGAAGGGTGTGCTAACAAGAACCTCGTGAAGTTCAGCAAGGACAAGTGTAAGGTCCTGAACCTGGGAAAATACAGTCCAGGAGTGCAGCACAGGCTGGGAGCAGCCCAGCTGGGGAGCAGCTCTGTGGGAAGGGACCTGGGGGTCCTGGTGGGCAACAGCTCAGCATGAGTGAGCTCTGTGCTGCTGCAGCAAAGAAAGAACAGGATGCTGGGCTGCATCAGCAAGGGCATCACCAGCAGAGGGGAAAAGTCATCATCCCACTCTACTCAGCACTTTGCAGACCACACCTGGAATTCTGTGTTCTGTTTCAGTCCCCACATCAAAAAGAGGTGCGAGCAGGCTGGAGAGGGTGCAGAGAGGGGCCACAGAGATGATCCAAGGACTGGGAAGCCTGTCGTATGAGGAAAGGCTGAGAGAGGTGAGTTTGTTCAGCCTTGAGAGAAGAAGGCTTCAGGGAAGACCTTACCACCATGTTCCAGTATTTAAAGGGTGGCTACAAAGAAGATGGAGACTTCCCTTTTTACAAGGCATCACATAGAAAAGATAAAGGGTGATTGCTACAAGTTATTCCTGGGGAGATTCCAGCTTGACACAAGAGGAAAACTTTTCATAATGGAAACAACCAGCCATTGAAATCATCTCCCCAGTGAAGTCGTGGATTCCTCAACATTAGACACTTGTAAGATTAAACTGGACAGGGTCCTGGGCCACTAGACCATGCTTTTGCCAAGAGAAGTTGGATGAGATGATCCTTGAGGTCTTTTCCAACCTGGTGTTCTATGATTCTAGAATTCTATGACATTCCAATTCTTTAAACTATGTAAAACATCAACTGTGCTGCAATTCTGCAGTGTGCTGGTGGGGAATTTCACCCATCTTTCAGGATTTTCCATCAGGTTCTGTACTACAGAGGCAACTATCACATAAAACATGGAGCCGATGAACTTCTTAGAGTCTTCATCTTAATTCTTTATATATTAATTAATTTCATAGTTGGGGTTTTTTTAGTTTTGCTTCCAGTTGCAACTTTCACAAGAACATTGTGGACATTTTTGGTGACAATTAGAGTGAAGAATGTAGAGTTTCCGACAGCATCTGTCATTTTCTGCTGGGGTAGCAAGGTCTTTTGGAAGATTAGGATTAATCTTTCCTGCTTCCTGGCTCCTAAAGATAGCATCCTAGCTCTCCCCTAACAGCACTGCAAGTTCATTCCACAGCTAAAAGTTCTCCTTATCAAAAATCTGTTTGTGTCCCTCCCTCTCTTCTTCCTCAGCTTACTTTCTCTTTGGTATTTTAGAAAAAGATTTAGCCACCCTGACAGTTTCCATATCAAAACTCAGAAGCACTGAGTTGCAAGAATCCAGGCTAGTAACAGCTAACTGGAGGTTCCCTCTAGAGGCATCTTTGGGGCTTTTTGTAAACCCCAAAAATAAAAGAATACTGGATTAGAATCATATAATTTTCAGTTTTGTATTGCAAACCTGGAACATTTTAATTTTCTTCATGAGATTTACATCAGAGGTCTCTTGGAGAGTGTATTTCCTCTGAAAACACATTTTTGGAGAAGCCCAGATTTTCTCTCCAATTCTGCTGGAAATTCAAGAGGAACCGCTGTCACCATTGCTTTGCCGGAAAAATCTATTGCAAACTCTGCTAGGGGAGGAAGAGCTGCACGTATAACCAGGAAGGTACATAGAGGTCTGAGCTCTTTACCTTAGCTGGGCATGGACCTGCCCTGATCTGAAAGCCAAGCATTCCCCAACTCCTTGTCTTTGCAAGGTGCTCCCATTTTCCCACTTTGTGTAACAAAGGAAGAGCATTGAGTGCTGAGGTGCATCACTGAGGCACTGGAATCACAAACAAGGACTGAGTCGTGCCCAGGACTCTGCTGAAGTCAAAGAGGGTCCCGTGCAGACCCAGGCACCTGGAGCTTATTCCATGATCACAGCCCGGATTGATGTACGTGATCCCGCGCTGTGGCAAAGCTCCCGTTGATCTTCGTGATGCAGGATGAGGATATGAGTGAGCTGGGACTGAGGAAACACTTAAAGCACAAGAGACCTTTATAAGTATTTTAATTCCAACCCCTTGCTTTAAAGTTGTAACTATGATCTACAGCAATAATTTATGCAGCAGATTGGTAGTAAAAGTATTGTGCAGTCAAGTGTGATTGCAAATGGGAATTTAATAATTGCTGATTATTTTAGAAATGTTGTCTTGTAAAAAAAGACATAGGAATAAGTGATAATCAAGGGTGAAGCGATTACTGCTGTTGATTTAAAAGCTTGCTGAGGCAGATTCAAAATCCCAGAGTCAGAGCATTTCTTTCAGCAAATAAAAATGCAAGGAAGAACAGACTGGTGGAGTCTTGCTCGAACAACTGGCAGGCAAGTAGCAGTAAATCATGAAAAAAACCATTTCCTAAACTTTCCCTTTTAATAAATTAGGTGTTGTTTGTAAAATAGCTTGGGAGAACATGTTAACAGAGAACTGCTAGCTAGATAACAAGCCAAATCCATCTCTGCATTTCGGCGCAGTTGCACCAGGGATGAATTTGGCTCTGTCTCTCTACAAACATGAATCAAGCTGTTTGCATTTTGTTGTTACACTAACCCTGACCCAAGAGTATACATTTCCTTGGCAACAGCAATTAAAAGCCTGACAAAACCACTACTCATTATCTGCACAATTTTTTTCTTCCTTAGCAAAAGTTGTATTTTCCCACTCTTGCCACTCCCTAAGTAAGGAAGATTAAGGGGCCCATCCAGCTTCCTGTGAAACTGAAGATAAAAATTCCTCTGGTTTTGACAGTAACAGCAGTGCTTTCTTCATTTAGTGATTATTTATTTGATTGATGGCTGAGCCAGGCAGCAGTCCCAGCTCTGTTGGCTCTGTCCTTGGCTTATAAAACTCTTCTTGTCCGTGGCCATGTCCATTCTCTTCCAAAGAAAGGAGGAAGGCGGATGCTCCAGTGATGCACTGGGAGCCTTCTGGGTTCCTAGGTGTCTGGGGGAGATGGCATCAACTAATAGGGGTTTCTTTGGGAAATTCACAAAAAGTGAGAGCTGCATGGGTATTTTGGGACCACGTGTATCTATTTAACTAAGAGATTCATCGCTCATGGGTTTATTCTCTGTAGAACATTTTGATGAATTTAAACTCTCTTCCAAATGCTTGCCAGACTTCTTTTCTTGATTCAATGCAATGCAAGACTAAATAAGGTATATAGCTAATAATGGCAGGAATTTCCATCATGGCTTTTCTCAGCTAGATATTCCAATTAGAATGTGACAATTTGCATGTGATCAGTAGAACATAAAGATGATATTTACTGGGCATCATCAAACCTCTGCTCAGAGCAGTGCTGATTGCAGTCCCCATCTATAAGGAATTTCCCGTGCAAAATAGTTTAGTCCTGTCAAATTCTATTTTCAGAGAAAACCCCAGTGAGGGTTTCAGGGTTTATGCTCCCAGGCTTTTGGCAGTCGCTGCATCTGAGGGTGGTGTATTTATTCCCTTGCAGGGAGCTGAGCTATTGACAATGCAAACTCTGATGAACACTCACCTCTGCTGGAGATAAAACTTGCTTCTGCTCGCTTGGGATGGCTGAACCTGACTTGTAGCCTTTCAGCTGTCATTGCAAGGAGCTGGGAGCTGTAGTGACCAGAGTCACTACACCCACAGCAGTCAGTGGTTCAGGAGAAGACTATTGTATTTGGCTGCATCTGAGAAACCCACCACGGTGCCCTGTGAAGTTTTTACCTGACTAATGGTAAGAAAAATAGCAAGAGACAAAAACAAATCTGTTTTCCTCCTGCCTTGCGTGTTTGCATGGCAACATGAAAACCCCACTGCCAGAATCAGCAGCCCTTTTCCATTAGCAAAACTAAGCAGTCATTACCACCACACCAAAAAAGAGCCCAAATCTGCTTTTTGCAGCTTCTGAGAGACAGGCTGCAGGGGGGAGGCGGATTTTTCACATCTGTTTCCTCCATCCACCTCTCGTTTGCTGCTGCAGGGCAGGAAACACATTGCTCCGTGCACCAGCCGCTGACCCCTCTGGGAGTCAGCCTGTGAGCAAGGCTGGAAGTCCTTCACACTTCATCTGGTGGAGCTTTGAAAACATGGATTGCTGTTAAACCCAGCCTGACTTGCTGTATCAGGGCAGCAGTCTGAGCAGAGAGTGTGTTTACTTTGGGTATAGTAAAGAAAAAAGGAAAGGGCAAAAAAGAAGTCAGTGAAGGGAAGGAAAAACAATGAAACCTAGCCTCCCCAGAGGTATTTTGAAAGCTGTGCATGTCAGTGTGAGGAGCTGGCTCCTTCATGGGTATGCCCTGGCTGTCCTTTCACACTGAGCTGCAGATCAGTTCTACCAAGAGTCCCCTTATTGCTCACTTCTCTCTGCTTCATGGATCTCCTTCAGGATGTTGTCTGTAGGAGGAGCCATGTTTGAGTCTTTTCTGCTATGAACAGAGCCCGAAAAGTCCATCACCTGACTCCAACACCTTCCCTGTCACAGCCCAAAGAGCCCAGTCCCAAGGCAAGGTTGTCCCCTTTCTGCCCTTTCCCCCGACTCCCATGCAGTTCCCCTTTAGCCTTTACGTGCTTCAGGGTACTGGCAGGTGTGTGACACCACAGCATGATCTGCCAAAGAACTCTCCCACTTGCTCCAGTGCTTCCTTGGGGCATGTGGCTGTTGGAACTTTCAAGGGTGTTTGCCATAGCAAGAACGTGTCTGTATTTCTAAGGCTTCAAAGCATAGAAAAAGATGTTGTTCTTCCCCACCCATCCTCTCCTGACAAAGAATGTTTGTGAGAAGTTGAAGATAAACACTTGTCATAAAAAAGCTTGTCATCTCTTTTCCCAGTAACCTCTCATCATCTGGCCCCTGTCTCTACTGCAAAGCCGGATAAGTTCCCTTCCTGATTTCATCCAGCTCATTTTCACACTTTCCAAAACTTGAAGCTTGCATGCTGATGAGCCCTTGAGACTGATAGAGAATAGCCTGTGTTAAGCAAAAACACCAGCCAGGTCTTCACTGTGCAACAGCCTTTCCCAGAACCTCCCACAGCACCTTATCTAGTTCAGCAGAGGCCAGGGTGTCATTTCAGAGGTCAGCTCTTCAGCTTGGGTCTCCCAGCATCACTTATGGGGGGCCCTACTGAGGCTGACTCCCTCATTAGCAAGGGAAGGGAGAAGAAAGGAAAAAAAGGTTGTAACTTTTAATAGATTTCTAGGTCCTGCAGCAGAAACAAGAAGGCAACACTGAATTGTACCCGTGAAGAATGCAATGCATTCCTGTGCGAGGCAGGCAGAGGGTGCAGAGAGTTGTGCCCGTCTCAGATGGGCACAGGTGCCCAGGGCTGGGTCACAGGGGAGGCTGCGCGAGGAGGAGAGCGAGAGATGCAAAGAGCAGTAGCAGAGCAAGGACAAAACGAGGTGCCCTGGGATAACATCGTGACTCCTTCTCGTCATAAGCAGAAATCAGTCCGAGGCAGTGCTGTTTATCCCACACTGGGAAGGATGTGCCTTCGTCTTCACCTCACCCTGACCTTTTAATCCCCAACGTTCTCCATGATGAGACGTGCTCAGAATACTCAGCAGATACGTGTGTAAATGAATCCCTGGCATGCACAGAACTGCAGGGTTTAGCGTGGGGTGTTGATATAGCTCTAGGATTATGTACAATTAGACTGTCTAGACCACATTCAATGGGGATGTGGATGGGGTGAGGATTACCAGCTGGGAAATCAGATATTCAGTGAGAGGGTGGGCAGCTAGGTTGGGGTGGGAGAAGAAGCCAAGTGGAAATGTAAGAAAGCACCAGATAAATTGCCACTGGGCTGGATGTGTTGTACACGCTCAGCTTCCTTGCACTGGCTGTTCCCCGTGCTCCTCTGCAACAGCTCAGCCCTTTGCAGTCTTGCACATCTTTCCTCCTCCACATCCCTGTTAGCATGGAAAATGGCATGCTTTTCCATTAACATTTGGGTCAGTGACACATAAATTGGATGATGATCATAGAATCATAGAGTTCTTTAGGTTGGAAAAGACCCTTAAGACCATCAGGTCCAACCATTAAGCCAGCACTGTGAAGTCCACCATTATACCATGTCCCCAAGTGCCACATCCACATGTCTTTTAAATCATTCCAGGAATGGTGATTCCTCTTGGTTCACACAGAGGGACTCTGGCAGAAGGAAACCTGAACACAGGTCCCCAGGATGTTCTAATCCTTGGACCCTACTCACATCCATGGTTCCTCCCTTCCAGTCACCTGGAATGTTCACCTTGCAACCAGGCATAGGAGTACTCCTAAAGAAATCAGTCATGATCTATTTGATGTGCCACAGTGAGTACTTCTCACACCGAAAACAAAAATGTTCATTCCTCTTGACATTCCCTGCAGGCAGCTGGGCCCAAATCTATCCCTGCACTAGTGCTGAGTATTGAAGAGATGCACAGGAGGGATGACTTGGCCCTCTTCAGCCTCAGTGCTCATGGCACAGAGCTTGTTTTTCCCGTAGGAAGCAGGTGTGGGTGTGCTTTGGGGACACTTAGCGTGGCCCTGTTGGGACATGGTGGGCACAGACCACCCTGGGTGGATGGCCCCTGCTCTTACTCCTTTGCATTGGGCCCTGCTTCGCCTGGCACTGGTGCTGTGGAGCCAGATGGTCCTGCAGCTTGTTGCTTCTTGCAGTTGGGCTCTGCCAGCCTGAGCAGACGGATCCGAGGGGCCTTGGAGAGAGCAGGAATCTGCACTTGCTGAAGCGTAGGAGCTATTTTAAACACAGCAGCAAAGTCTAGCATGGAGAAGACCCTGCTGCCTCAGAAGCATATTTAGCCAATCTGATACAGAAACCTGAGCATATTTTACAGAGCATATCATTTACCTTGCTCTAGGCATGACCTGGGACTGGGATGCTTCATGCGGTTCCAGCCATTAGGAAGGAAAGCCCTTTCTCCAGCTACCATTTGAGGAAAACGACAATTTTTCATTGCATGAGCTGGAAAACCAAGCACCTAAATTCATCTGCTTCTTTATTTACTCCTCCCTCAGTGCTGTTGGAGGATCTTCAGGTACCTCTTGGCACCAATCTTGTACCCTCCCACCCCGCACACTGAAATAGGACGGGAGGTTGTGAGGAGGGAATGTGAATTTTTTGCAGAGCTATTCAACCTGTCCTGTGGGCAGCAGCTCTATCTGCAGATGTCCTGACCCCAGAGCACCAGGAGCTCTCATCCTTTCTTGGGTAACTAACTGGTCCAACGCCCAGGGCACGGCTTGGTGCTGAGGAGTGGGAGTGCTTTTGTACTGTCTGTAGCAGAAAGAATAGAAATTAATCTCTCTCTGCTCTTGTCAGCCGTTACATCATGGCATTACACAGTCTCCAGCTCTTTGTTGTTTCCAGCAATACTTGGCTTCGTGTGACTCCTCAGTGGCTTTCCCTGTCTCCTCTTGGCCCTTGGAGATGTGCTGCTGCTCACTGACATCCCACTTTCTGCAGGCTGGAGGCAGGAAATACTCTGCTGATCTTTTTGTCTCTAAGGATGCAGTTTCCAGTCTGAACAAACCCCAAGAGACTTGAGGTTTTATTCTTGCTGCATGACAAGCAGCAGGAGCCATAGGTGTGGGGTGCTTGGGAGGTATCCCACCACACCACAGCTGGCAAAACAAAGCTTTCCACAAAGTTTTCACCACCTGCCCAGCTTCCTCCCCACAGGAAATCCAGCCTCCCCCGCTCCTGGAGACAAGAGCTGGACCTTTGTTTGCAGCTCCCTTTTCACGAATAAAACCGGTGCTGACTAGTAAACACAGTGCCACTAAATGTGCAGAGCAACATTCAAGGATTGGAAGATAATAGTGGATTTTTTCTACTGACTTGGGTAAGAGGAGCTGCCAAATCCTTGAACGGTGTGCAAACAGCTCCTTGTTACTGAAATTTGCTCTCCAGCAGCACCCTAAGGCCCCACTTGGAGCTGGGGTCCTGCTCCATACCTGCTCTGCAGAGGTTTTCTGCTTCTTATGCTCTCAGGTTGAGAGGCTGGTTGGGATTGTAAGAGGAGAAAATTAGGGACAGATCCAACCCAGACACAAAACTGATTCATCAAGAAGAGTTTAGCTGCAGAGAGTGTGAGATGCAGATGGAAAGGAACAACATGAGGATCACTACACTCGGTCTGACCTGAAGTCCAGCTGGATGAGTATCTAACCTCCAAATAAGTCTGAAACCAGTGACTTCAAGAGCAGATAAGCAAATCCCTTCAGCTATGAAGATTATATTTCCCTTCTAGAAGTGCTAATAGTTTAAACAGCCTTAAATCTGGTCTTTTTATATCTCTCCTGCCCTCTCCAAGCTAGCCCCATACAAGCTCTGTATCTCCCAATAAACGAAAGGGTCTCAAGACTGAAGAAGAATTTAAAGAATTTAAAGAATTTGAACATTATATGAGTCTCCTTGATGTATAGTACTTCACTGCCTTGAGTTAAAAGAAAAGAGACTATAAGAAGAAATAAGAGGTTTAGGTTGGATAGTAGGACTCATTTCTTCACTGAAAGGCCTGTCTACTAGAGGCTGCATCACACAAAGAATATGCCCAAAGTTCTACGCTCCAAGAGGACAGGAGAGGGAATGTCCCTCCTCACACAAGCAGACATGGAGAGGGACAGTTCATCTGGATCCTTGCACACGGACTTTCCTGAAATATGGCATGGCATGCAATATTTTTAATATAAAAACTTACTATTTTTTTTGTTTTCTCAAGTCTTTTTCTAAGAACTGTTAGCTTGGAGCTGCTGGAGAATCTCAAGTGAGAAATAAAAACCAAGTCTGTAGAACCAAAGCGGCTGCTCTCCCACTGAACACAGAGGAAGACCTAATTCTGGAGAGGAAGACTCTGTGGGATACAAAAGGCTGGAGGAATAATCCTTGGAGAATCTTCCAGAAGAGGATTTCTGTCTAGCAGGTCTGCCAGAGGTTCAGTGCTCCCTAAAAGCAATGCTGACAACAGATTGTTCTTCTGGAATTTCCTTTGGGAAACAACTTTTATGATTAAAAGCAAAAGCTTTAAATGGTGCTGACTCTGTTTCAAGGATACTGATATTTTAACTGAGAGCATTAGTTTCTCCAATAAGAAGTTTTTGATCACTAGGGATCTGTGGTGGTCCAAAAGTAGTTTAAATATAAGTGATTTACATTTTCTATTAAAAAAATGCAGGAGGTGAGGAAAGTTTCACCGAGCACAATGAAAGAACTCTGGATTTATATGGAATAAAATAATAACCAGGCTGAACTGCCAAACCCCTTAATGACCACATTCCCTTTCCCGAGATGGAAAAAGAGAAGGACCAGCACCTTTTTTTTCTTCAACCTCACATTTCCAGGAGTCTCTTTGCTTTGTTTTTCACATCAGGATTAGAAGAGGTAGGGGTAAGGTATCAAGATAAAGGTCATCCTTAAGTATATTTAGTCTGATTGAAAGCAGGAAATACCAGAAATCCCTCCAGATTCCCAACTCCACTTGGCCATTTCAAGAAACACAGATAAATCCCCCAACATCTGCTTGCCTATCAACCACAGCAAAAGGGAAACTGCAAACCATCTGCTTTTTGGAAAGCAATGCCCAAAGCAGTTTGTTCCTGAGCTGGCTGGTGCTTTAGGCCCTGCACCTTCTCCATGTCAGCGACCGAGGGCAGGGAAGGGACCCTGCAGAGGGACACCCCGGCTCCTTGGGGGAGCTGCCAAGGAACCCTGCCTCTGTCTGCTCCCCTTCAGATGGGCTGTGACAAAGGCTGCTGCTCTCAGGAAGGACAGGTCAGGGCTAGTGCACCAAGCATGAAAGGATCTGCTCTCTGGTCCCTGACATGTTGTGTGGCATTTGTATTTTGGATCAAGTCATGTGTGCCATGGATTGTTATTTTAAATTGTATTCGAGGTGTGTGCTGTATATTTGCATCCTGGGCTGCAGGAAGGGATTTTTCTGAAGTTCTTATTTTTGTCTCAACGTAAACAAATGAACTATAATTTGGAAGAGCATCTGTGATGCTGCTGATGCTTTGAGAAGAAAGGAATTTTTGTCACTGGAGGGTAAGTGACAAAACTTACCCACGTTGGGGGAGCTCCATGTAATAAAACACCCACCCACCCTGGGCCCTTTCTTCTTTATTTCCAGCACTGCCTGTGATTCTCAGCTTCTTGGTTGTACATGGCACTGCAGAGGGGAACACACATGAACCCTACAATAGGTGCTGTGTAACAGGGATGGAAGCAGAATCCAGATGTTTCTACCCACAGACTCACACTCTTGCTGAAAGGTCATGACTGGCTTGACCACCAGTCACTCATGTGAAGAAAACTGCAGTGTGCTTGAGGGAGGTGCAAGGGAGGTTAATCTGGACCATGGGGTATTTTCTGGTTTGCAAGACCCAAATCAGAGGTCGAACTTCACTTTGCACCAGTGGGTTACTTCAGCAAAATACTTTCTTACAACCTGCTTCATTTGCCATTTTTTAACCTGCAGCTCCACTTTTGCTCAAGCAGCTTTTTTTGCCAAAGATAGAAACGTCTTGGGCACTTGAGGCTTTTATCATGGTAGCTGCTATCTTAGAAATGGATAAAGTTCCAGATCACAAAGTATTTCATTCTCTGGTAGCTGTAGAAGGAAGTTGTGGCTTACTGGAGAAGCCCTGTGAGCAGCAGAGAGCCGTGAGGAGAGGAGGGACCTGCTGAACCCAGAAAAATCTGTCTGTTTTGCAGCTGAGCAAGAATGCAGTCACTTCAGCACTGGTTAAAAATACCTGCGGCTTGATCCTGCCAGAATTGAAGGAAGTCTGCCCTAGGTTAAGAAAAGCATTTTTAAAAAAAGGTTTTTTGCAACAGTGCAGATGTTTGCTTTAGTGTCACCGACAGCACAGGCTGACCTGAAAGGCTGCAGGAATGAACCCATGCCCATGTCTCACTGGGCAGCTCACCATCCAGAGCTGGCATTTCCATATTCTTTACCGCTAGAAGGTTTAATCATCTTCCCTGGTGCAAAAGCAGATGGGCAGCGCATCCAGCCAGAGTCTTTAATGTATTAAATTACTGCAGCTACATCCACTTGCCTGTTACCTGCAAAGCCCCTGATTTCTGCTCAGAAATGTGCTTTCTGTTTTGCTGGGATCATGGCCAGTTGGCTTGTGGTGCAGCTGTAACCACACCACAGCAGCAAGAAGAGAGGAGCCACCCTGAGGGTTTTCTTTAGCAAGGAGCCAGAACATTGTTTTTCCTTCATTTCCCTTGGTTTCCTACTTTGGCTTTGCTCTCAAGGTTTGTGGAGGAGGGATGGGTGGTTTTTGGCTGGTCTGTGGAGCTGACCTTTCCCTGGATGCTGTGTCCCTGTGGAACTCGCAGCCCGTGCCAGCATTGCTCGTGGTGTCTGTGCCGGGAGAGGTGATGGATGATGGGGCTGGTGAGGCTGCAGTTGCAAAGCAGTGCTGAGAAGGCTGACAAAACTTGCTCTTTGCATCGCACAGGGCTCACACTAAAGCCATTAGCAGGGATCCCTGTGCCGCAGACGTTTAGGTGACGGCGCAGAGCTAAGGAGGGACCTGTCACCAAAGAGCACGAGGAGCAGCACTGTGACAGCCTGCTCCAGCCCAGAGAGTGAGGGTGGAGCTGGCTTCCTGCAGCAAGGTTAGCAGGCATGAAGATGAGGAATCTGTGGCAGAGCTTCCCCTACTCTTCCACTCCCCAGGCAGCCAAACACCCTCACCACTTCCTCCTAGCTCTGCCAGAGGTGCTGCTCCTTCTTCCACTCTTTGCAGCTTGTTGGAACCTACAAGCTCACCAGGAAGGTCCTCAGCAGCACATGGGTGCTGCCTGTGGTCAGAGCTAACCCCTTTGTGCAGTAACAGGCCATGGGCAATCACAGAGGAGGAAGACCCTAATCTAGTGCCCTCCTAGAGGAAGGTCTACGGAGGTGCCGAGGGGAAAACTCCCTCAGCCTCACCATGCAAAGCAGCTTCACAGCCATCCAACACAGCTCCTGCCAGCTTCCATGTCCAGCCTCACAGAGATCTGGATTGGGAAAGGCTGTTCTGTGCTGCAGAGTCATCTGTAGACAGATGCAGACAGCAGTTGGACATCAAAGTGGTTCCCAGAGCTTTTGTCTCTCCTCCCAGTTCCTCTTGGCGTCTTGCTGGCCCTGGACTGAGTTTTGTTCAGATATTCATCCTTGGAAGTGTTCAAGGCCAGGCTGGGTGTGAGTTTGAGCTAGGTGAGAGGTTGTCTCAGTGTCCCTGTCCATGGCAGGAGAGTTGGGCTAGATTGTCTTTAAAGTCCCTTCCAATCCAAACCATTCTGTCAGTTTATTCTATTGTTTTATGATTTATTAAAGACAATCCTTTTGTTGTTTGTTTTTCTTTAAAGAGTATTTTCTTCACAAACTTGCCTTTCTGTTGGCACCATTCTGTTTTAAAGTCAGGAAAATATGTGGGGTTTTATTTTTAAAAAAAGACGCATTCCTGTGAGCAATGTTAAAAAACAATAACAAAATTATGTCTGGGCTTTTCAGACTTTACATGGAAAATATTTGTTACTCATCTGCTTGGAAAATTACATAAGCCTTGCTCATGTTCTCTCTTTAGTGGAGTTTAGATAAATCGTGTTTCAGAGGGCTCAGTATTGATCTCCACTTGACTCTTGAAACACCAGTCCCAGAGCTGTGTGCTTCTCAGAGCATCTCTGCTCACTAATTTGCCTGTTGGATTGCAAATGCCAGAGCCAGGAGGTTCGCTTTCATTTCTCTGCCACAAAAAATGAAAGCAACCTTGTGAGTGATTGAAACTGATGAAGGGTAAAAGCTGCATCGGTACAAATGTTTCATTCCATTGCTGCATCCTTGCAGCGCTGCCGCCGGGACGTGGCGCAGACGCTGCACGTGAGCCCTGTGTGCCCATGCCAGGCTGGTTCAGCGCTGACACGAGGGGGGAAGATGGAGGAGTTTGGGTTTAAGGCTTTTTTTCCCCTGCATTTTTACCACATCTCTATCAGCTCAAATGCCATCCCTCAGCAGGTTTGTCCTGATGCACTGCCCCGACCAGCAGCTGCTCAGTTGTTGCTGTGTTTTCCCCTCTCCAGTCCCAGCATCCTAAATCTCAGCATCTGCAGCTGGTGACAGCCAATTGCACCAGGGCTTGTATTATCATAAATAAACAGGGAATTCAGGCTACAGCACATGTATGTCCCAGCACTGGAAATTACCAAGCAATTAATTCACTTGCCCAGAAAATTTTAAACACCATAGATAGATGACCAGGCAACCCTTTCCAGGCTCCTTTTCCACCTCTGATGTCTCACTTGCTGTCTGGGTGGGCTCATATTAAACACAGGCCCCACTTCAATCTATTACCACAGATTTGCTGAGAATGTTTTATTTTATTGCTCTGCACACAGCAAACCAGGCAGGGAGGGAAAGGTGGAGGAAACCCTACACAGCTGAAAGCTGTGCTGGTCTCTCCTTAATTTTGCCTTGTCTAGAAAGCCACAAGAGAAAGATATAATCTCTCCAGGTTTTGAGTCTACAAAGGAGATAGAGCGGCTGGGCCTGAGAAGTGACAGTGACACTGATGGTGGATGCTCTCTTAGCAGGCCTGAAGGCTTCTCTTTTTAAGAAATACCTGTTGTCCACTTCCCCCAACACAGGAAGCAGGAGGTACACAAGGCTCCCAAAAATAAATCTGGGCAGGTAAAGGTAGGAGAAGCTGGAACTTCATCCCAAAACAGGCTCAGAGTGGGAGAAAAAAGACTCTACTAGATACCTTTTTAACAGATGTTTTGGGAATTGCCAATGATTTTAACAGCAAGATCTACCAAACTGGAGTTAACAACCTTTAGCCTGGCTGTGATTCATATCCAAAACTTTATAAACAGGTTTCAGGCCCATCTTTTCTTGTTAGCAAAAAGGGAATTAAGTTCTTTATAGGAGGATATGGACAAATTCCTCTTTATTCATGCTGTAAGAACTTGTCTCTGCAATGTACGGATTGAAGGAGAGATCAAATACAGCATGTTCCCATAGTCACCAGCTTTTGCAAGGGAGGAGGTGAAAGCCAATTTCAGTTGCATTAGCTGCAAATGCCTGGCCCAGAGAACCACCGTGTTAACAAATTGAAACAAATCCCAAGACGATAGATGAGCTGTAAGAGACATGCAACAAGTTCCAGGCCTGCTATCACAGATACCTCTCCTTTCATTTGCCGTGATCTGAATGTCAGCACATTATCATCCCAGCTCAGGCCCATCTAGAAAACACTGGTTTTAATTTGCTCCACAGAATGGATGCAAGCTCTGAACATCACTCATACCTGATAAGGGCTCAGTCTCCAAGACTGGAAAATCCAGCTGCTTCTGTGGCGACTCTTCTTCTTCATCATCTTCTTCCTATCATGTTGCATTTCCCAATAGAAAGCAGGAAAAAAAAGAAAAATAGGGAAAATGCAAACCATTAAACCGTTTTTCAAAACAAGACAGAATTTTGAATAGTACTAATACCAAAGAGAAACACGAATTACATCAAAAACATCTTTCATCAAACAGTCTTGTAACTGAAGCCTAGCAGGAAAGCAAGGCTCCCAACAGCCCTGTGTCAGGCATCACCTCCCCACAACGCCAGTAGTACATATGGGGGAGGCGAAGCTCAGACATTGTGTGAAGCCCAGAAACCACGTGAAGCCTCAGAGAACAACACAGCATTTGACTGAAGAAGCTGGCTGGAGCCACCTCTAAATCTAAGATTTAATCTTGACACTTGAACCCAGCGTTGCCTGTCTCATGTTCCAGCTGAAGTCATTAAGCTTACCGGTCCATTTTAAAAAAGAAAGTTTTACTAGAATTATTCAACTTTTCCTTATTTAGATACTAACTCCATTCCTTTGAAAAATCCATTGATGCCGAATACAGAACAAAGGAAAAGGCTGAATTTCTTTTTTTTTTTTTTTGAGATTTTGCCCCTTGATAAGTGAATGTCTTCAGCATTCAGAGGAGAAATCTGTTCACAGCCAAACTTCTGCTTTGCCATCTCAGATGTCTTGAGCTAGATCAGATGAGCCCTGCCATCTGCTGTACCAGCAATAGTGTGTCCAGCAGGCCAGGGCAGGGACTGTCTGCCTGTATTCAGCACTGGCGAGGCCTCACCTCAAATCCTGGGTTCAGTTTTGAGCCTCTCATGACAAGAAAGACACTGAGGGACTGGAACAACTCCAGAAAAGGGCAATGCTGCTGGGGAAGGGTCTGGAGCACCAGTCTGATGAGAAGCATCTGAGGGAACTGGGGGTGTTTAGCCTGGAGAAAAGGGGGCTCAGGAGGGTGCATCTTGCTCTCCATGACTCCCTGACAGGAGGGCGTAGCAGGTGGGAGTTGGTCTCTTCTCCCAACTAACAGCAATAGGACAAGAGGAAATGGCCTTGAGTTGCACCAGGCGAGGTTTATGTTGGATATTAGGAAAAGTTTTTTTACCACAAGAGCTGTCAAGCAGTGGAACAGGCTGCCCAGGGAAGTGGCTGAGTGCTGGAGGTTTTAAAAGACGTGTTGTTGTGGCCCCTGGGGACATGGACAGGAGTGTGAGCGAGGCAGCCTGGAGGGCTCTGTGCTGGCAGTGGCAAAATGCCACAGAGCCGCTGGCAAGGCAGGGAGGCACTGCCTGAGCATAAAGCAGGCAGATCATATTCGTCTTTCAGAGTAGTATTTCCAGATTAAATATAAGAGGGAAGCTCAGAGAGGTCAGAGGCTGAGATTGACTTTCAGAATGGTGCCTTTGACGTTCAAAGAGGGAGGACAGGCTTATTAAAAATGCAGTGTGGATTGCAAATCTGTCACACACCCAAGCCACCACGTGGAGCGGGAGGATGGATGAGGTGGTTATGGAGAACCTGCTGACAACAACAGCCTCTCGAGTGACAGGTCAGTGAATAGTTTGCTGCTATTCAGCATTGTTTTGACAGAAACTACACAAAGCAACCGTGTGGGGGGCAAGGAGCAAATGTTCTCTTCCACTTGGAAGCTTATTTAAAATCTTGTGGTGGGGAAATAAGACCATGAATGAGAATTAAGTTCTGCATTGATTTAGGAAAATCAGTTTAGTGAGGCAGAACAGAGAGGGGGGAGAAACAAAGCAGAATCATGGGGATGGAGGGGAGGAGATGGCAGCAGCAACAACAGAGAGGAAGAGCAGGCAATGCCACTGGGACATGCTGGGTGAAGGCTTCACCAGCTTCTGCCATCTCCCTGGCTTTCCACTGCTCTGTCCACTCTGGAGCACACCAGGTTCCACCTGCTGCACCATTTCTTGGTCACAGTGAACATCCTTGTAAAAGAGTAAAGCTGATGGTGTCCAGCACCAGGGTAAATGCCAAGAGGAAGCCACACCATCTGCAGGCAAAGGTTTTGTATGCCCTGCACTGTTTCAATCCCTCTCACCTTTCATCCCTCAGCAGCTGCCTGATGGCTGCCTCACCACCATGGTGGCAGCACCATTAACTTGCTGCAAATTGAACCGTCCCCATAGGAAGACTGTAGATGGAAAATTCTATATAGGAAATTCTTCATGTTTGGTGAAAATTTAAAAACAACGGTATTCATCAGACATTGAAGGCAGCGACTCTCAAAATGTTGCCAAGATGCCTCACAGGTGTTTAGTTTGTATTTGAGCTGATGGATGAGTGGGGTAAGCTACAAGTGCTCTGTTCTCATTTTACAAGTGATACTCTGTTTCTAAAACCATCTCCTTTTTTCAGGAAGTGGAAATTTCAGGCAGATTTTGGGGACATAGAAGCCAGATACCCTGGAAGGTACAGATCACAGCTCAGTGGGGACTTGAGATAAGGGAATTCTATTACATGAGTCTTTACTGCAGCAGACCAAAATTTTTGGTGAGGGAGGCATTTATTGTAGTTGCAAGATGCAGCATCAAAGCATCCAAACAAGTGTAACTCACTACTACTTTCTCCTGGCAAAGTTTAATCAGACTTAAGTATTTTGACTGTGGTGAGGCTCTGGAACAGAATGCCCAGAGAAGCTGTGGCTGCCCATCCCTGGAACTGTTCAAGGCCAGGTTCGATGGGGCGATGTAGGATTCCTTAGTCAGGAGCTTCTGGGTAGATCCTAGGGGAGAGTGTCACTTTTCCGCTTTTTTATTTTTAAGAATAAATTGATTTCTGTGTCTATCAGAAAAGCAGCCACCTCAGGCAATAAAGAGAATCTAGGAGAGAAGCTACATGGAGTAACAGACTCCCTGCCAGTAAGTGCTGTGATTATCTTCTCCATGGCATCTCCCAAGGACCCTTCTGAGAGAAAGGAGGATGGTCACTTCTCCATAAGGCACAGATTCCGCTTGGCTTGGATCCAGGTAAACTTTTCCAGTGTGTCCATGGCTCTGGAGGTTGCAATTATTAAGCCCTGTGTCTCTCCCCGCAGAGAGGGTGACACACTCAACGCAAACCTGGGCTCATGTGCCCGACCCAAATGGATCAGAAAACAACGGGACAAGCAGTACACCAGTGCTCCTCCCTGCTAGGAGTGGGCTGATAAGGAAGGGGTGGCGTGGTTAATGACATGCCAGGGGGATGAAATAATGTCTTGAATGAAAGCACCGTGATAGGCAAGAGCCATATTTATGGGTGTGCAGGGCAAGTAATATTTCATACATATTTCGGCACTTCCAAGATAAAAAGAAAAGGTTTTCTTACGAGCCTCATGGAATAGATAAGAGGATTTATAATAGCTACATTTCTGGCCCATAATCCTTGGAAATGAATGTATTTGCTCCATATGCCAACTATGACATAGAGACAAGCTACATGATCAGCTCATTCCATCATGTAATTTGGGCTGTAATAATTAGAGCTGATCTTTCTGTTTCCCCTTGGCCCAGCAGAGCATGCAGCTGTATCACTCTGCAAAGAAATGGTCATATGGCTGAGAGCCAGCCATGGTTTTAGCAGTGGGGTGCATGATCCTCACCCCAGGTCTTGGCCCTTTACCTTTCCCCTCTTCTGTTGTGCCCCACCTCCTCTGTAAAGTCACCTCTGGCTTCCCACCACCACAACTGGTTTAAATTCAGCAGCACCCTTCTCATATGAGAGTTATTTGGGAATATATCCAGCAGGTACTCATCACCTCCATCCCTCTCCTGCAGCACAGCTGCAGCTCGTTGAAAATTTGGGCAGAGGTTGGACACAAGGGGAGAGCGCCAGGGAGCAGAGCCCTTTGCCCCCCGAGCTGCCCCCACAGAGACTTGCAGGCTGGAAGGGCTCTGCTTGGGGAAGAAGTTGAAAAAGAAGCCCAAGGCTATGGTAAGGGGTAGATGAGTGACCAACCAAGAAACTTGAACAAAGGATCACTAAACCCTCCTAAGTCACCTCCCAAGTCCATGTCAGGGGAAGGAGACAGATGATGGCAGGGCTATGGCTCTGTTTGGACTTTCAGCTTTGATTGTCACACGTTTCTGATGTGCCTCTGCAGCTCATAGACAAACCACAGAATTTTCTCCTTGGCAGAAAATCTGCCTTTGTGCCTCTCTAACATAGACTGTGTCGCTTTGTTCCCTGAGAAAGAACAAAACCCACCGAGTCTCCAGGGATAAAACTAAAGCTTGGAGAAAGCTGTGGGATCCTGAAAAAGCCATTGATAACAGGATGCACAGGAAGGATGGAGGATGGGTGTTCACATACGTCCTGTCTGCTGTATCTTTCCAGTGCCCACCAGGCCAGCAGGGAGCACTTGATCTGACAGATGGTTTTCTTCAGCCCGGACAAGCCATGGGGGACATCACACACACCCACACTTCCCAGCTTCCGCTCCCAGGCTCTCCTAAATCCCAGCAAAGAACCTCACTGCCCTTTCACACAAATGCCTGGAGACTAGTTGCTGCCCTCAGAGTGTCCACATCCTCATCTGAGAACTATCACAATTACTTCTTCTGAGCAGAAAGGACTTTCTGGCTTCCAAAGCCCTGACACCTAACACAGACACAAACTTCAAGTGTCCTCCACCTCGAAGTGGCAGGAAGGTGCCACTGTGAAGGTCACTTAGAATCCCATGTTTATAGCATGATCATCACCTCTCTGAGCTCCTAGTAATTCAGAATAGTCTATGCATTACTCATGCAAACCTGGAACTGCCCACAAGGATGGCAGGACAGGTGACAAGAGCCAAAGCAGTCTCCCTAACCCAGGACCCAGGGTTGGCAAGGCACAGAATCAGGCATTCTGAGTGTCAGGTGTAATCTCTGCCTTCAGAGTGGTGGGGAATGGAGTGTCTCTAATCCACCCAGACTGGCACTGTTTCTATGATTCACCTTGATAAACCAATATGTAAGAACTTCACTTGCTCAGGGCTGCAGCTGGCTTTAGTGGGATCCCACCAGTTGTTTAATTCTAGGCACATAAAACTTGATATAAGCTAAAAAAGAAAATCCCATCCTATTCCATCAGCAAAGGCACCAGCCTCACCTCAAGGTCAGAAAACAGTTGCTGAGCCACCCTGCCATCCATCCCTCACTCAGGTCAGAGCTCCCTGAGCAGAAGATTCCCCTTGTCTTTAAATTAAAGTGTGGATCTAAGGCAAGCACATTTCTCCATGAACAGTGCAAGTCACATAGCTCAAAAGCATGTGGGAGCCAGAGGCTGTTCTTGGTTTGGGGTTTTCAGCTCCAGAAGAAGCTTCCAGATGTGTTATGAGTGGCATGTATGCTTCCCATTGCTGCAGGATCTGAGCTCTTTCTGCATAAAATCAATAGCAAGTCAGTGGGGAATTTCCTGGACTCATTTGCTTTCTCTCATTCTTTTTTTTTAATATAAAAATAGGTGTATAGAAATAGGTACTATTTCTCAAAATTATATTTGAGAAAGTTTTTGATTTTGAGAGGATTCACTTCTCACTTCATATGTTCTGTGGCTGTTAGAGTTACAAGGTTAGTGGCAAAGCCAGCACTGCAAAGTGGCTTTGGAAAGGGCCCTCTTTATGGTAGAATGGCTTTTCACAAGGAGAGGTGGCATTTTTACAAAGAGGGGTGGCATTTTGGAGGGGTTTAAAGCCAGTCAAACTGGTCTTGCCTGATCTCTTCTTGAAGTTCACTCCCTCTTGCTGGTTTTCCTCAAGGAAGAATGCTTTGTCACAAGCTCTCTCCAGCCCTGCTCTAGGCGTTATGATCAAATGCTGAAGCCCAGATAAACAGCTTTTGTACTTTCTGCCTGGAAAACCTCTTTGTCCTCTTACAGAAACATTTTCTCACAATTTCTTTGGGCAGAAACCACTTTCCAGTTGAAATAAAAGCCTCACTTTGTCTGTCTCTAAGCCTCTTGATTGTATTAAAAGGCACTGGATGCATCAACAAATTTTAATTCCACCTCGATGCAAAAGGCCTCTCAAACATTTAACTCTAATGTCTCAGCTTGGAATCAAATTCCATTCTCCATCCTGTTTGTCAAAAACAGAAAGTCAGTCCTGGTCTTCCACCCTCTGGGTCTCAAAGGTGGCCCTGACAGTAGACTGGGCCTGCAATTATTGTGTATCTCTAAATTGAGAAAGGATTTGTAGAAACAAACTGAATGAAGGAGAGGAGGGAGGATCTCTGGTCTTATAATAAACACAGGATAAGAAAAAAAGCAAAACTTCACTGGGGACATGGCATTTTACAGATTTCTTGCAGAAAGGATTATGTTTATGGAAAATTTGGAAGGCTTTTTCTTTGGAGGAAAATCAAATTTTGCTTCTTTTTGTTTTCCCAGGAATGACATACCCACCAGAAATAGACTGTGATTTGCAGACCCCTTATCTATAACCAACTCACTGCTACAGCACAGCACATTCCCTGGCTAAATTGTTGATTTCTGTGGTTTTTTGCTATCCTAATTTCTGCCTTTCCTGAATATTTGCTCTGCCCTTGCAAAAAGACACCCATGAGCTCCTGCGTACAGGCTGATTCCCACTCACCCAAAACAGAATTTACTGACAATCACCTGAAATAGCCACATTTTTAATAATTGAGTAACGATAGAGTGGCTAAAGCTGTAAGGAGAGTAGGAGTTATAGTAAAGCTACTTGTCATTACTTTAGAAAGATAAGGAGAAAGGAGGCTACAACAGGAAGTATTGCTTAATATTTGTGCCAAAGATAAATCCCTTTATATTCTTCTTCTATGACTTTTACAGCACCACCATGAATTTTCCCCAAATCTGAAAGGGAGGACAGAGTTTACAAAAATTGATAGTGAGTCCATGCAGTGCCAAAGAGGAGGTGGAAACCCACTTGTGTTACGGGTGACAAACAGCTCGAGCAAAAGAGAAATTCGCCACTGAGGAACCTGGTCAAAGCTTTCTCTGCATAAAGGAGCAGGTCAGAGGCAGAGCACAGGAGATCCATCCAAAAACTGGCAGCAAACAATCAACACAGGAGTTTCTGGGTAGTGGGAAGAGGAAATTTAAGATAGGAGCTGGACACAGGCAGAGGGATGAGCCAGGTCTCTCTATCTGCCCTCAGCAGACATCCACATACTTTTCTATGTAGAGGACACAAAAATAGATCATGTTCATGACAATAGCAGTGTTTGCACAGATTTTTCACAAAGAACAAGTCATGTAGGCTTCTTTACTTGTTTCTTTACTTTCATTGACATTTGCTTAAATTCTTGTCCTTGAGACACTTAGTTTCTAGGAACAGTTTCCTTCAACTTCTGTTCCATCTAACACTACTTCTGGTGATCCTGCCAGTGCGTGACTGTATTTGAGAGACTGGATATTTAAGGAACACAGTCTAGAAGATAATTTCCCTGAATAAAAATATTCCCTCACCTCCTCACTCTTGCTGTGTGTTTTGTGCCAAGGGAAGATACTGCTGGATCTGTGGAACTGGAAAAGGAGTGGATGTGGCACTTTGTGATATGGTTTAGTGGACACAGTGGTGCTGAATCAAAGGTTGGACATGACCTTGGAGGTCTTTTCCAACTTTAATGATTCTATGATTCCATACTCTTATGTCCCATAGCTAGCAAAGACAGGCGAGCAAGCTTGCCCAAAGCAAAAAAAAGCAAAGTTGAAAGCAAAGGGGGAAGAGGAAGAGGAAAAGAAAGGAAATCCTCATCAAATCCTCATTTATATTTGCCCTTGATGCAGCAATACTGCCAGATGGCTGAAATGTGAGGCCAAGTTGTGCAATGCTGCAAAGGGCTTTGCAATAAAAATTGAGAAAGCAGAAGCTGCTGGTTTCTGTGGTTAATGCCAGCTGCCAAACACCCAGGAACAGAAAATGTCCCACAGCAGAGCCGTTCCTGCCTCTTCTCAGGCTGCTGACATCCCAGCATATACTGCAGGTGCTTCTCCAAGCTCACGGGAGAGACCCACAGCAAGGAGCCTTCATGGAGCCTCCCTCTTCCCTGGGAGTGAGCTGTGCTCTGGGACACCCCCAGACACACTCACACCTCTCATTCCTCTCCCTTCTCTAAAAGCCCCTTTGTCCACCCTGCTGTCCCTGGGCTTTTGCAGGGCTCAGAATTCCCATATCAGCTGCACATTAACTGCACCAGAGCCATGGAGGATCCTGAAAAATGGCAAAAAGAGGGATATAGGTTCTGTGTTCCACCACAGTGCTCCTCTGCTTGATATGGGAAGCACTGGGGATGCACAGCACAGCTTCCAAGCAGGAACAACACCACAGTGCACTGACATGCCATGATGGGCAGCAACACTGCCTTCACCCGGCTGCACAAGGGGGTTTACTGCATTAGCAGAGCTTGGGTATTTGGGTAAGAGGGGTCCCTTCCAGCAGAGCTGATGGGACAGGGGAAGGGACAGGTGGAACAAGCTGCAGTCCTCTCTCTTGTTTCTCAATTGAAATTTATTTAAGAAGCAAACAAATGCTTGCTCATGCATTTTCCCTTCTCCATCCAGCCCTTCATGTCTCTGTTAAAAGGGAGGAAACGGGGTGGGACCAATGTTTCACTTTTCAGTTTGATAGAGAACTTGGAGACTCCAGAGAGTTACAGGTGACTGTGCAGGAAACATTTTGAAAAAATGTGGGGTTTTGTTAGAAAAGTGAAACTATCATTTTCCCATTGCCAGGAGTTAGGGTCTTAGAGATCCCTTGACCTACAGGTCACCCGTGGACAAGTGTCCATCTCAAGGCAGGCGTGAGTTGGTGATGGACACAGCACAGGTGCTGTGCTTGTGCTGCCTTGGCTAGAGAAATACTGGAGACAATCAGATTATAAAAGCAAATCTTGAAGTTCTCAGCGCTGTCCTTCCCCTCACTGCCTCAGGACAGCTTTTAAAGTTCTGGGTAATGTTCATCATTTCCCAAAAAGTTGTCTCCCAAAAGGTAGGAGCTAAAGCCACTTGCAGCTGTTCCTGTGCTCCCACACAGCAGAGGAACAGCTCAGATTTTTTTTTCTTAGTTTTTTCCTTTGTAGCACTCAGCTGATCTCTCTCGGGCCACAGCAGTGGAAGGAAATAAAGTTGCTCTGTGATGGCAGAGGATGCTGTGTGCACGTGCCCTGTGAGAGGAGCATGAAGGGGCAGGGGGGCTCTGTGCCTTGGATGCCATCATCCAGCCTCATGTGCCCTTTGCCTGGGGAGCCTCCGTGCCAGGATGGGCCAGCCAGGATGTGGGATGAGCATCCTGCTGAGCACACTGTCCCCTTGTGCTCCATCCCCCTGGGTGGGACAGATGCTGACATTACTTGGGACTTGCAAGGGACCTCTGCAGCTCCCAAGGGAAATCAGAGCAGCCCAAAGGTTCGTCTGAATCAGTCTTAATCCCACATTTATACATGCGAGTGTGGGCGCACATTTCCTGGCAGGCTGTGGGCAGAGGGAGAAGCCTGTCCTGTGGCTAAATGAGCACTGTATAAGGGCAAAAGTGGATGCCACAGACAACTTGAAGAATACTTCCAGCCTAAATCCCCAATATTTTCTGGCCTTTAGTGGCACACTAGAGGCCTCAAGTGACATAGCAATCCAGATGTCACTTGTGTCAAACAGCACTGCAGTGAGGTGCTCTATGGACAGTACATCACAGGATGTAACTTCTTCAGATTCCTGGCTTTGCACTACGTATGTGTAGATACCACTACAATTCACCAAGCAGATCTTCCTATTTAGATATGTGTTCTGCAGCACCTTTCTGTGTGATATTCAGGTGTGCCACATGTACAAGCCCACCAGCCTTGCATACAGCCATCCCTATGGATTGGCATCTGGAACCTTGGCTGTAAAACTGAAAGCAAAACCTTTGCCTCCTGCTCCTCAGAGCACCCCGTCTCTCTGCTCTCCAATGCAAACCTCCCCTGCTGATATTCTCTAGCACTGAGGTTCTCTTGTTTGCCCTGGGGACATGCTGAGTGTATTTTACACATACCTCAATGGGTTTCTCAACTCCCATACCCTGGTTTCAGGTGTGCCCCTTCACCATGGCAAAACTTCCTTCCTTCTGCCACCACCCTTCACTCCCAAAGAGCCTCTGCCATCCACCTATCCCTGTGCATCCAGTGATGTTCTATTCTTAGCAGAATTTAAAAACCCACCTAAACAAACAAAAAAAAATCAATCCAGAGCAAGAGACACAGACATCAGAACCAACTTTTAAAAGTCTCTGGTTACTTTTGTCCCAGAGCCTGGTGATTCAGATTCCGCATCTCGCAAAACTGTCTGGGAGCTAAAAATATGTGACCTCTACAAGGAGAAATACATAAATCTGCTTGGCCTCCACAAGGCACCAAACTTTCAGGGTAAAGAACGTTCTGCAGTCTCTGGTTTATTTTCAACTTCACTTCTGCAATCATAAAAGTCTATTAGTGCTGAAAACCTGGAATTGAACTGCCCTTCGGAAAAACTAAACTCAGATTAATGGACAGCTTGGTCTTCTCAAAAGCACGAATTAGTCACGCAACATTAAATCATTCAGATAAAAGTCTCAGAAAAGCAAGTACCTTTCTTTCATGACTGGTACTTGGCTATTAATAAATTAATTAGTGTAATAACTGTATTTCTTGGCTATCAGTCACTCAGATGGGGGTTGTCTCTTTTGTCCCAAAAGAGAATGGCTTTAAGTCTGTTGTAATCTGATGGATAAAGATTTCTCCATTCTGCTTGTTCTTGTCGTGAAAGTTTGAGCAAACTTAAGCCCCTTTAGTAAGTGTCCCCATTTCCCACAGAGCAGACTCCCACTCTGAGCCCTGGCTGCTGACTGGGTGCAGAAGATACACTCAGAACCAGGGGTACCCAGACCTGCAGAGCCGGCAAAAGACCCCTCAGCCTTGATCATGGGAAATGCAGTGAGATATCATCCCCACAGAAAACCTAATTATTGCCCACAAGCTGGAAGGAACAGGCTGGTGGTCTTGTATAGTCAGAAGTGGGACAGAGAGAGACCTGCCAGATCATGTGGCTGCATGTGGCAGGGGCACCTGGGTGTGTCAGGCTGGAATGGCTCTCCTGAGTCATGAACTGATCACCCCCAAACTCCCCTTCAACCCTACAGTACGGGATGGGCCAGCAAAACAGCAGCCTGTGTGCTCTTATTCTGCTTGGTAGAGCTTTTAGGGGAGGGAGTGGTGAGATCTTTATCAGCAAAGTGGCTTTAACAATTCTAACACACATTTTGTCTAGCAGAACAGTGCTATGGACCAGTGCTGAAAGCCAGGAGGGACCCTCAGAGGAGCAAATCAGGTTGGGGTGAAGCTCTTTGCTCAGGCAGTGCCAGCATTGTGACCCTCCAGCAGTTCCCCATCCCTGGTCACTCTGTAAATGCACCAATCCGCATGCCAGCACCAGGACAGCAGTGAGGGGAAGGAAGAGGGAGAGGATGGGCTGCCCTTTTTGGTTGGTCTGTAACAATAAATTTTATCTCGAATTTATGCTGGGAGCCTTGAATGACAGTTTCTCAGCCTCAACTACTCTGCCTGCTCCTTTGCCTTGTAGTCCTGTCCCTACAGATTAGGTCTGCCACATTTTTAGCTGGGATTTGCTAAGAGGAAAATCCTCGTTATGGTTTGGGAACCACCTGATGGCACATGTACAGTGCAAGGAGGATGGGCAGCTACAGCAGCGGTGACCTGGACTCCCTGGACAGCCAGCACTCAGCTCAGAGGGGCTGCACTCCTCTGCTGGCATGAGACAGGAAAATGAGGCAAAGAGCCTTGAAAAAGCCTTTTATCTGAACATCACTAGCATTGGTAGAAATACGATCTAAAAATGTTCTGCTTTCACAAGATGAAAACAAGATGCACAGCTGTGGGGTGCCTTAGTGCAGGGGTTTGTCACATCCCCCCTTAATGGGCACGTTCCTCCTCAGTGATTTATGCCCAGCCCCTCTCTGTGCAGGTGGCATGTGGAGGGGCTGAGCTGCACATGAGCTGCAGAGAGGGAGGCTGAGTACAGCCTGCAGCACAGTGTGAAACATGCAGAGGTGCAGACCACAGAAATGGTATCTGGGGAAAGGCATCCCCTCACTCAGGGTGCATTAAAACCTGTGAGCCAGGAGCAGCCCATATAATGTGTGCTTTGGGAGGACACAGCTGCAGTGGGAACTGAGTTGTTAATATTGCACAAGTCATTAAACGCGTATTACACAGAGGAGTAGCAATTTGCAGGGGGTTACTCCTCCCTCTATTGCCCAGGAAATTCATCTTTTCACCCCTGAGCAGGAATGAGAAGAAAAGGTTTGGGGACTCCCTGTGTCCCTTCCAGCAAATACATCCCTGCCTGTCCATGGGAGACGCCACTGCCATCTCTCTCGTGGGCTATCACGTGCATTTACAACTTTATATCAACATGAATACAAAGGGTTGGGATTTCCTAGACCAGCTCCTGACCACGACAAGCCTTGGCAGGGCAGAGCTGGTGATGTGCTCCCACATGTGGGCACTGGCCAGGCTGCTGGGCTTGGGTCCCATCACACTCAACCCACATTCTCTGGTTGCAGCCAGCACCAGACTTTCTCTTGACTTTGGTCAAGAGATTTTCTGGTCTCTGCTTATAAAACCCTCTGAGGGAAGCAGGACCTCACTGTCCTGGACCAGGAGCAGCACTGGTATGACGCTTCGGTCCCCACACCCACAGTTCACAATCAGTTTAAGCCAATCTGAGACCATACTGTCACCCAAAGATGTGGTCCTGCCTACTCCCTGCCCTGGCTGCATGTTTCTGCTTGCTCCTTTATGTCAGCACAACTTGTCGTGCAGCTACCAGCTAGTTGGATCTGTTTGGTGGCTCATTTTTCAGCCAGATTAGCAGGCTGACCTGCCTCACCATGTGGTTCCACAGCTGCTGGCCTGGCACAGTGGCGGTGGCAGGAACGCACAGCCAGCGATAGGGTGGGGTGGGATGGGACAGGCAAGCAGGACTGTCCCTTTTGGCAGCCAGGCAGAGCTGGATTGGCTTGAACTTCTCGTGAAAACATGCTTTTAATTTTCCCTTTGGTAAATACGAATAATTCTCTTTTAATGGGGAAGTTGTGCGGCTCCATTGTGTTTCAGAATCACTCTAACCACAGCATCTTTCTGCAGATCATAACTGAGTTAAGTGTGTTGAGCAAATAATATTTCAGCTGCTAACAGTTGAGTCAACAGCAGGGTGATCACGATTTAATCTTCTGTTTCACAGGGGGAGACTGCACTGCTATTTTACAAAGCCTTTTTCATCACAATAGGATTCCTTGAATCAAAGGCTCACAGGTGTGATTTTTGGCCGGGAACAAACAGCTGCATTCCTATCAAATACACTCTGCTTTCGAAGCACAAATAACTTTCAAATCCTTGGTCCAGAATTGCTTTCCAGAAAAGGAATGTGTTGCCTTCCCATGAGTTCAAAGGCCCATCAGGAATGTGGTGGTTAGGATGCTGCTAACAAGGAATCTTTCATTACTGGGGAACAATTCCTAGAAGTTAACCAGGCAAAAATGCCTACAGGAGGCTCAAACTACCAGAATTTAGAGAAAGAAGTAAATTCAGCCATCAGCAGTAAGAAGAAGGCTGCATCCCCTTTTCTTTTTCTGCGAAGCTGAACAAAAGCCCCATGCTCCTTAGCTCTAAGCAATGCCCTTTCAAAACTGATGGAGTAAAACAGACATCTCTTTCAAAGACAAGCTGAAAAGCTGCTGAATTTTCTTGTTGGTCTTTGTGGGAATATTGCTGTATAATAGTCAGCGGCTGTGCTCTTTGGGAGGTTAGATTAGATGAGCATAAAGATTCCTTCTGCCTTTTCAGGCTATTCATTTTGTCATGGATTTCTTTCAGAGTGCCTTCCTTTTATTACATCAACATTCTGAAGACAGGCAGTGATTTTTAATTCTCTAGAGGACTTTGCATGGCCACATCAGCAGAAATGAGCAATTTTGTCCTGCAGGGATATGGGAGCACCATAAATGAGAGGCTCCCAATATGCAAGATGTAAAGGAAAGCAACTCCTTTCCCAGGAATGTGAAGTAGTCAAACCTTTAACCATCAGCTATGGTCTGATTTCACATATCTCATGAGAGATCAGAGGAATTTGATACAGATTCATTTCTTGGGTGTTTTAGTATTGACAGACTTCCTTGCAGAATTTATGCAAGCAGTGGATTGAGGCCAACAGGTCATTTGAGCCTGCAGGCTGCTTGCCAGGGTATATCCTGGATTAAGGCAGGAAGGTGGAAATAAAAGGATGGAGCAGTCCTCCCGTGCAGGTGGGATTTGTCCATAAGCAGTATTGCTCTGTGGGGAAGCCATTCATCCCAACTCTTTTAGGACAGCTTCTTATCCTCCAGTTATGCTTGGGATACTTTTGGGAGAGACAAGGTTAGGGAGCAGGGAGCTCAGCAGAGCATGAAGCCTGTATCTCACCAGCCACTGCGGATCAGAGCGAACCTCGGTGTTTGCACGGGGGGAAGCAGAGCCCTGTTGCAACACCAGCTCCATCTGTGGGGTCACTGCGGTGAGAGCACTCCCTGCCCCACCAAAACCTGCTCCAAACCTCCTGAGTCCCCGCTGTGGCAAGAAACTGGGGAGCAGAGAGGACAAACGAAGAGGGCAGGAGCGCAGATGGCGCAAGGTTGATCCATGTGTCAACCTACAGGCCAAAGCTGGAAGCACAAAGGGGTCCTCCCTCTGCAGCCCAGGGCTCTGGAGGGAAGGAAGGCTCTGCTCAGGAGGAGGGCGGGTGAGGAGCCACTACACAAATATGAAGCACGTGCTGTCTGCAGATGCTGCTCTGCAAAATCTAGGTTAAAAAAGGAGATGCTCCAAAACCATAAGAAAGTATCTCCTTGTAATACACGTGCAATCCAGATGTAACATCCAGAAAGAACAGTCACCCTCATCTTCAGCAGCACCTGGCAACTCTTGGCAAGAGTTGCAGACTCTTCTCTGTGGAAGGTTTTGCAAATATAAGGCAGGAGATTTTGTTTGTAAGAGTCTCTCTGAAGCAGGGAGAGGAGAGTTGGTTTAGGAGGTGCTCCGTAAATTGAAAACAAGCCGCCATGCTCTACATATTTTACATATACATGTACTACATATTTTTCCTTAGAGAGCAGAAGGTACTGAAACCACTGACAGAGCTGTAGCAATTTGGGAGTGCAGCTACCAGAGCTGCTGTATAGTGCCTTGATATGGCGGGAAGGGGGACAAAAGATGGGAAGGGGAAAGGGAAGTGAGCTGCCAGGAGGGGGAAGCCACCACGATTTGCTTTTCTCAGCAAGGCAGGGCGTAATGTCTTCTGCAGACAAGGAAGCAGCCTTCCACTGCTGCCCTTTCCAAGCCCAGCTCACTGCAGACAGCAGAGTAATAAATCTGTCAGTCCCTCAGCAGAGAGACAACTCCCCTCTGCATTCCTGTGCAGACCTGCAAAGGATTATTAGCTGAATAGTTCCCTTTGAAACCAAAGCTAAACTTCCATAGCTCCTAATCTGACCCTGGCAGTGTATCAGCCACACAAATCTCTTGATAATAATAGATAGGATATGTTATAATTTGCAGTAAGGAAAGCTCTGCATCAGATCCCTGCATCCCAGTTACTTGGGACAGTCCTTCCCAAACTTCCCCACCCTTGTTTTCAAGCCAGTCAATTGACAAAAATTAAAAAGAGGTTTAAAAAATGAAAGTGGAGTAGCTCACTTCTAATTTCTTGTTGAAAAACAGTTGCCTCGCCATATTAGATTGCCCGTGTCCTCTGAAAGACCTGGAACTTTAATCACACATGTTCACCACACTCCCCTAGGGTAAGAAGAAAGATGATGGGATGCCAAACTCCTGCATCAGTTCAGTAATTCTGCTAAGCTGCTCCTTAGTATTTCACTTACAGACCCGATCTGCAATGTAACCGGTTTGGGTTCCTGCCCCCAGCTCCAGCTGCACAGAGCAGGCTGGCAGGAGGAGTGAAGCACAGCATTGGAAGACACATACCCATTATCTTATTACCTTTTGTCATCATCACAGATCCATTATGAGTGAGGTCCAAAATACATTGAAAGCCTTCAGACTCATCATTTACAGACAATCAGCAGCATCACTGTAGCTGGGTATTTCTGGAGGTTGGCTGGTGTCACCGTTGTGATGCATTTAATGATACAACCAGGAAAGACAGAAGAGCGGAGCCAAAATACCCACGCTGTTACCAAACATCAATACTTCAGGAAACCATATTATGAAAGTAGTGCTTTCTGACATACAGTCATGGTGAATATTAATAAACTTATTAGACCTGATCCAAGTTTTCCATCTTGGATTTTTGTTTTGTTTTGTT